>JAKTVN010000058.1:0-26571 GCA_030557235.1 Nakazawaea populi | reverse complement strand
CAATCATTCAAAACGCAAGTTACCAACACAAAGGGCGGTGAACCGCCATCAAGCCCTCAACTCAGCTGAAATACTAACACCTCATTTACTAGCCATATTGATATACCCCCGAGTTCTCAGAGTTCCCAATTTGTTAAACTAGCTCTGTCATCACTTTTGGATCAACACTATCAACACACACTCACATCCCCTCCACTTTGTGATATTATATGCTACTAAGATTATGAAAGCCCCACATGTCTTCCACTCAGCAATACCATACATCATCAGTTTTACATTAGATCTGGTCTCATCAATTTCGGATCAACATTCAACTCACTGCCCCTCCATATGTTATGTACTTATATATGACTACATAGTTATATAATGTGTAGTTGTATAGTATGTAGCTACATAGTATGTAGATATATAGTATGTAGGTATATAGTATGTAGGTATATAGTATGTAGGTATATAGTATGTAGGTATGTAGTGTGTAGGTTGTAGGTATGTAGGTTTGTAGGTATGTAGTATGTAGGTATGTAGGTATGTAGGTTTGTAGGTATGTAGTATGTAGGTATGTAGGTTTGTAGGTATGTAGTATGTAGGTATGTAGGTATGTAGGTATGTAGTGTGTAGGTATGTAGTGTGTAGGTTGTAGGTATGTAGTATGTAGGTATGTAGTATAGTATGTAGACATATTTATGTAGTATCATCGTAGATGGTATTTATGTGGAAATGATGTAGACAAATGGTGTATAAGTGTATGCAATTTTATATCTGTACAGTATTTTGGATATTGATCATCGGCGTAGGTTGTTTGTGATTACAAATATCGGTCTCTATAGAGTCTATCGGTGAATGAAAAGTGGATAAGAGCTGCAGTCATAGAAGCCTTTTTTGAGAACGCCGTGAGTTAATCTAGTTACAATCATTTCAAAATAACAGTTGAAACATTGATTATGCTGCTGGGACGTTCAATTTTGCTCTGATAACCTTGACTTGGGTATATCCGTCAAACAGCTCCAATCCCATCTCCTTACCCATACCACTTTCCTTATATCCTCCAAAGGGAACTGCTGGATGTACGTCTCCATAGGTGTTAATCCACACAGAACCAGCTTCCAATCTATCTGCTACAGCAATGGCTTTGTTCAAATCCTTGGTGAGAACACCAGCAGCCAATCCATACTCGGAATTGTTTGCCAATTCAATAACCTCATCAATTGTTTTGAATTTTTGAATAGCTGCAACAGGTCCGAATATCTCCTCAGTCACAATTTTCATATCTTTTGTACAGTCATAGAACAAGGTTGGTGCAACAAAGTAACCATTGTCACCAAGTTTTTCTCCACCCGATAGAACTTTCGCTCCCTCATCCTTTCCTTTTTGAATATAATTCAAGACGGTTTGAAATTGGTCGGGAGTAGCTTGAGCACCTTGGAATACACCATCTTCAAATGGATTACCAACTTTTATCTGCAGAAATGCCTCTTTCAATTTGGGCAAAATTTCATCATATATGCCTTCTTGAATGTAGATTCTTGAACCAGCAAAGCATATCTCCCCGCCATTAAATAGAATCCCTTGAACGACCGAGTTAACAGCAACATCAATATCGGCATCATCGAACACAATGTTGGGCGATTTGCCTCCCAACTCCAAGGTGACTTTCTTCAAGTTAGATAGAGCAGCACCTGCCATGACTTGGCGCCCAACGGCAGTAGACCCAGTGAAAGAAACTTTTTTTATTTTTGGATGATTGATGATGGCATTGCCACATTTTTTACCCGATCCTGGTACCATGTTGACGACACCTGGTGGTATACCCGCTTCTTTGACCAACTTTGCCGCATACAAGTTCGATAACGAAGTCGCTGAAGCTGGCTTCACAACAACGGTGTTTCCAGTTGCTAACGATGGAGCAATTTTCCACGACCACATAAGCAATGGAAAATTCCATGGTGTAATTTGACCACAAACCCCTAGAGGCTCTCTCTTAGTATAGGTCAAATGATTCGTATCAGTATCAATCGTTCTTCCATCGATCTTGTCTGCGTAACCAGCACAGTATCTGATATACTTGACAACAAAATCAACATCAAATCTTGAGCAAATCAAAGACTTGCCATTGTCTAATGATTCAATCTTGGCTAAAATGTCGGAATCTCGTTCGATGAGATCTGCTAATTTGGACAAGTATAAACCTCTCTCATACGGCGTCGTGTTCTTCCATGTCTTGAATGCAATTGAAGCTGCTTCTACTGCAATATCCACATCTCTTTCATCTGCTTCTTGAACATCGCACAAATATTGTTCGTTTATTGGCGATGTAACTTTGAATGTTTTGCCCGACGTAGCTTTCACAAATTCGTTGTTAATGAACAATCCAGTTGGTTGTTCATAAAACTCGTTGATAACAGGGAATGTCAATTTTGCAGTCAAACTCGAAAGATTGATTTGAGTGTTATGAATTCCCCTGGCGTTATGTAAACTTTTCAAAGATGCCCTTGTAAGAGACCGTGACAGGAACATTTTCAACGTTTACTTGGTGAAAGATTGATGAGTTAAACAAACAACTGATGTTAAATGAGAGCAGAATTTGTCATTCTTTCCAAAGTCAATTGAAATTTTCTCATCACAGCAATTCATCAATCAGATTACCGAAAACTAAACTCATCGTTGAAAAGTTGTGTGGAAATTTACTTTCCATCTCCGATAAATTCAGAATTTTTTCGTTAAAAAAAAAAAAACGTTATTTATCTGCTGCGGAGCCCGCAAACTCCATACCCGTTTTTCAACGTCTTCGTTATAGCCGCATATCACGTTCTTCATTTCATACAAAAAAGGTGTTGATTTACTACGATATTGTGTTGGATTTCGGTGTTATTGGACATCTTGTATATAATATAATATAGTATTATTCTCTTCAACTCATGTAACAATATGAGTTGAGGATATCTCTAAACACTTATATACGAATAACTAATTAAACTAAGATGTTGCATTGATCACGTATGCGGCGTAACGCCAAGCGATAGACGCGAAGGATTGATATGATGAAATGCCTTATGAGCATTCCATCAGTATTCTAACATATCGTATACGGAATTCCACCGTTAACTTGCCACGAAAAATTTGAAGCAAGAGGTGAGCATGGTATAAAATATTCGGCGTTTGAACACTTGGTTGTATATGATACCGATTATGAGCTTCACCCGTTATGTTACCTATCACGTGATAATAAATTTTGATAAGCCAAATCTGTCTGCTTCAAAAAGACCAAAGTCGTTGTAAGAGAACATCACCAATGCTTAATTCGATGCTAGTAGTATGTTTTTGGAAGTCTGTGAAAATATCAAGTGGCTAAATTCAAGTGAGGTAGAAAGCTTGTGGAATTTCAATGAGCGGCTACATACAGTTCTACTTATTTATTTCTGTTATTCCCTGATTAAATATTAACGAAGTGAACCTAGCTTCCACCATCTAAGGATGGAACTCAGACTAACTATAGGACGAGTATCAAAAAAAAAGAAAAAAATCATTTCGGGAAACAGATGTAATTGGCAAGGACTATAAATCGATAAGCGAGAAAAAAGAACACAGCAGTCTCAAATTTTGGTGTCACAGCAGATATTTGAATTTTCTCCTATGCCTCCACTCACCAAAACACTTTTGTTAAAGTTATTATTAGCAGCTGGGATATCCAATGCCGGATTTTTCTCGAAAAATCCAAATGGTACAATATTGATTTGATGGATTTCTACAGGCATGACGGGGAAATCTTCCAGTCTTGGTACATGGGTGAAGGCCATTGTTGGCCAGATAACAATATCTTCATTTCTGACATTTTCCGAACCATCAGCCCAATCAGCAAGTCCCGTGTCTTTTTTACTTTGGTTAGTGAATTCACCAGCAGAGTAGAGCCTGTCATCGGCATATTTGGTGACCCATAATTGCTTTGTTGCGAATTTAGCTCTCCTGACGTTGTAGGAGTCTTCATCGGCGATGATCATTTGTCTGGCAGGCATCTCTAACTTGTAACCAACCGGTTTCTTTGTAATTCTATTGATCTTGGTCTCATTGATGATCTTAAAAGCACGATTAGTGAAAGGCGATTGCTCACCAGAGCCAGACTTTTCTATAAAAGTTCTTTTACTTTGAAAACCAACGCTATACGGGTTCATAGCTGTATTCTTTGGCATTGGATAAACATCATCAAAACAGACAGAGTTCCATTGGCCATCAATAGCACTGTCGATTCTAAATGATAACAAATGCTGATGGTAGCCAGCTAGAGCAATTTCGCCGACATTAGTTCCAAAATCTACCACCAAACCTTCATCCATCGGCATAGTGGACAAGATACCAGTTGCTCTCACTTGAAGACTAATTTCACCTGCTTGGTTGAAAATGTAATTCAAGATGTATTCGTAATTACCAACTGTGGCAATAGTTTGCACAACAAACTCTCTTCTTCTAGTGACAACAGCATTTTGGGTTCTGTAATTGGTATGTTTAAACAAGATTCCATCATCTTGCTCATGTAAGCAAACGGTGTTTGGCATTAATATTGCCACACCATCAGCATTAGTTCTCACTAAATCCAAGTACTTGATAACACCGAGACAATCACATCCTAATCCCAAGGAATTGGCATTTATGCCGAATCCACAATCACCCAAATCGAAAGCTTGTTTACGATGGTATGGAGCCCTTGGATCGCCATATGGAACTGTCATCTCACTTAAAGACAAACGGTAAATAATGGATCTCCCTAAGAATTTAATGTCGTAGATGGCTAAACCTTCTCTAGCATTAGGAGAGACATAGAATTCCCAGCCTTGCCACGAGATCTTGTTCGATGCACTTACCGAGAATGACGTGCCCTCTGGTTGTTGAACCACTAATGGCTTGACAGGATCTCTAAGTGGAACTTGTTGTTGATCAATGAGTAATGATGGATGATATTCAATGGGCTCAAACTCCTTCCAAGGCAAAGTTGGCCCTGTCTTCTCATTAATACCAGTGGGCAAATAATCCATACGGACAAACTTCTTGGTCAAAACTTCAAAAACTGGGGAAAATGCAACGGGTAACGAATAATGGTTGGAGTCACGGCTACTAGAGCTTCTGATATAAACATAGAACTGGTTCAATAGTCTTGTTTCATTTGGATCATCGGTGCCATAGATCCAATTATCTGCCATGACGGTGTATCCAGGAGGTAGCTTCAATTTTGCAATCTCTTCCAAGACTTTTGGGTGCTTCATTCCATAATTTTCAGTCTCAACGGCATCCTCAGGAAGTACTGGGCCAACAACACCTTTAGGCAAGGCTTGTTTAGTGATGATGTGTTTGTGAGTCACATTGACCAAAGCTTTGTTGAAAATAGACCCATTCTCAGTGTAGTAGTAACAATAAACCACTCTTGGAATGAATGGAAGTTTCTTAAAGCCGGATGCTCTTTCCAATTCTAAATATTCCAACATAAGTTTCTTTGGAGGCTCAGCTCTATCCAGCTGACAGAAGTGAACATCGGTAGTGGGATATGCATCCTTAACTAACTTGGTGGCTGTTACCAACTCAAAATCTTTCAACGGCTCAAAAGGATGAATTGAAGTTGTCATTTGTAATATACCGATCCAGTTCAAAAGAAAATTGTATTGACATCCACTCCTTTATAGGCACTCAAACCATTGTAGGACAATAGCACCCGTTTTTATAATGTCCGGGTGATATTTCGCACATCCTTATCTCATTAATAAATTTTTGCCGATAAGAATTTTTGTGGCCTAAAACAGCACAGCGCGCTCAAAGAGAAGATAAGTGATATCAAATCAAATCATCCGCTAACGTGTGACATTAATGAAGACAGCAAGCAGGAAAGCCAGTTCCATTTTAGATGTTTGTAGGATTATTTTTGTCTGATCTACTATCAATTGATTAATTGATTGATTGATTGTTTTTGATAATTTGTAAAAGAACAATCCTAAGACCAAAATATTACTAATAACAATAAAAAAAATCCTCTTTGAAGCTCGGATCTCGCATCCATTTTTCAACAGCAATAAAATCAAATTCCCTATACTTATCTCTAAATTGAGCCTTCACCACAGCACACTAGCTTCAAATTGATTGAGAAACAAAATCAATGACTCAAATATACATCAGTGCTTTAAAAATGTTGTACACCGCGTCATACAATTTAATTAATCTTTCTTGTGAAATCTTCCTTTGAAAGAGCCCCTAAATGGGCCTCTACGATGAGGTGGCTTACCGTGATGTTTTCTACCTCTGAATGGGCCACCTTTGTGGAACTTATCGCCACATCCACCACGATGACCTCTGAATCTGACGCCCTTAGGACGTTGATGATGCTTCTTCTTACCTTTGAAATGATCTTCATCATCATCGTCATCATCTGAGTCACTGTCAGCATCATCATGCTTCTTAGAGTCAGCACCTGCATGCTTTCTTTCATCATCGGCCGTCACCTTTTTTTCATCTGATTCGCCATGTTCATTTGGTGGTTGGGCTTGCTCAAAGTCATCATTCGACTTTCCAGAATGCAAAAAATCACCTTGTTGTGACAGAGAAGGAGCATTCCAATGGATGTTTGACAAGGCCGATGAGATTGGACTCTTGTTGTAATGAAGTGATGCTAAGACATTGACCAAGACTATAGCAGCAATACCGAAAATCAAATATTTTTTTCCGCTTTTTTTGGATTTAATCTCTTGTGTTTGTTTGTTGTTGTTGTTGGTCTTCAGGTCTGAAGACTCAACGTATTGAGGTAAGATAGATTTCTCTTCTGACATTGTTATAGATAATTTGTTTATCCTAGTATTTGAACAAGTCAGGTGGTAGCAGCTCTGTACCTTTTTATATTTTTTGTAAATTAATTCATAATCGTGGGGGCTTTGACACATTTTTTACTTTTTTTGTGGTTTCAGGGCACTGTTCTTCTTTGTTGTGGTGAAAGCGAAAGCAAAAAGGAGGCAATGTCCATTTGCGATTACGATATATATATATATATACATACATTATGAGTTCAACTCTCATTTTCATTCTCTAACCCATCACCATTCTCATAATTCATTAATACCTCACCTGTCGCATAGTACAAATTGCGGATTTCCTCCTTTTTCTTCAAAATAACCTCCCTGTTAAAGACTGATGCTGTATGATAAATATAGTAAAATAAAGCAAATCCAAAAGAAACCTCCCATTGATTAGGAATGAAATGTTCTCCAAATCCAGACAAAAAGGAAGTATCACGCAAACCATAGTATATGGCAAGATAGATAGCCGCAGACAACTGAGGTTTCAAAAATTGTCTAAAGCTCTGGAAAAACTTCTTGTATGACGATGTCAGTGCAATAACAAATGGAATGAATGTGAATGGCAATACACTAACTTGGACAAGTAATTCTACAACCGAAGACGTGATGATTCCCTGTATAAGACTTCCCCAAGCCATCTTGAACAAGGGCTCAAATTTCTCATAGTCAAGAGATTTGAGTAATTGCAATTCTGTCACTAATTTGTTGTCCGGTAATCCATTTGGACTTAAAATCGCCACTATCAAGTACTTATGAATGAATATTATGGCAACAATCCAAATGATTGAAATCGCAACAAACGCCAATCTCTTCCCGATACCTATTATCAAATTATTATAGGTAACAGTAGTTGTTAATCTACCAAACGTTCCCAAATGATCTCTATGCAGCATTGTCTCAGAATCGTATTCCTCAATTAATGGTGCCCCTTGTTTCAACAGTTGAATCTTGTTGACTTTAAAAGATCCGTTGTGATCAATCATCTTCAAAATTGTCAATTGGATAACGAATCCAATAACAATAGAAGAGCACGACAATTGCATCATTTTGTTTGTGTGGTGATCGCTGAAAAATCCCAAACCTAAAAGGTTTAAAGTCCAATCTGGAAGAACTCTACCACCCAAACTGAGTACTTTGGAAAACGGATAACCAACTATATTACTACTGATGATGATCGCCAAGATCAACAAAGCAGCAAACAGCCATAATAAACCAACAAACAGAAAGTTCCGAGCACCAAAGTTTGGTGGACGGAATACTATTGTATGAGTCCTTATATCATTGATCTCGTCTTTTTCACCAAGTAAGTTATCAATCTTACGGTTAGAGCCTCTAAGTTTTAAATTTTCAAAATCGGTACCATCTGATCTCACTGGATAGAATAGATTTCTCAAGTATAGTCTTGAAACATTGTCATTATCTGGTGCCTTGATCCAGTATCCATCCGGAACAAACAGGCAAGTCACAAATGGATTTACCAGAAAGTACTCGTCTAAGTCATCCTCATCGACTGGATTCTCATAGTCTGGTTCTTCATTTCTTGCCCAGATCATATGCCATAGGGATCTGTACTGGATTTTACCTCTCTCACGAACGTCATCAATTCCCAAAATAAACGACGACATTCTAGTCAAATGTGCTGATTTTCTGATCGCATAGTACCAATATATTCTAACAAACTTGCGTAATACTGGGGAATACACCCTGTTGAGCCTGAAGTATAAAACATATAGGGACGTGAAAGTGAAAGTTGACAAAAGGTTGAACTTCATCGGTAGCAAAGACGTGAAGTATCTCATTGGAAAAGTTATGATGCCAAATCCAACTAGTATAAATGCAGTATAAACGGCTCCACTTAAAAATATTCTTGACATTTGAAGCCCAAACGGCCTCACTAATGCGTCATGAATTAATCTCGTATTTTGATCATCTGGTGATCTGATAAAAAATAGTACCCCTGGACGGAGAATGAATCTACGAATCATACCCACATATGTTGCAAATAAACACATGTAGATAGTTCCCACTGACCAGTACAAGATGAAGATCATGAATTTGTCGTGTCTTGCAAAGCCGTAGAATAAATCAGAGGTGAATAATTTGTCCCATGAAATAAAATTTGTATCATCAACAAAGATTGGTGATGATACGAAATCCAACAAGTATCCACAAAATACTGGAAATGTAACAATTTCGGTTGCAAAGATTGCGTTCACCTTCAAAACTGAGCGGATATCGAAAAGAATGTAATAGACACGTCTCCCTATACCTTTTAAGGGAACCAACTTGTTTCTGAATGAACGCTCCAAAACGTACATGATGATACCACTAGCGACAAAAAACACCAATAAGTCCGTTGCTAAAGGTATGACTCTACCAGTCATGGAAACCGGTGTCTTTCCGTAGTATGCAGCCTTCAACTCATCGACCCATGGAACTATCAAATCATAAATTAACAAGAGCCACTTATTTTCTGAACCGAAATGTTTTTTGACAAATTCAACATTTGTGGTTTTATTGAAAACAAATTGTACACTGCCAGCTATGATTCTGAACAAAATGCTACCAATAACTGATGGGAAATAGTATAAAAATACAAACGCCACCAGGAAGATTCCTATGGCAATCACTATGGTTCTGATTCCTGCTGGGATATCAATGTGGACTTGAATGTTGAATCCCAAGCCAAACCCACCGGCGGCTTCTTCATCTTCATCATCCATAGCGGGTGGAGGGACAAGACCCAGCCCATTCAGAGGAGGAAGTCCCTGGTTCAGAAGTACGCCATCGTTATGATGATGATGATGTTGATGTTGGGGAATATCCACTTCGTTAAAGCCCTCCGCTATTATGGGTTGTTCCAAGTTTTCTGGATCAACTTCGTTGAGGTCATCGATAAATGGAATTACATCTCTGATCTTTTCGTAAGCTTGTCTCTTGGCTTTCTCGTACTCCCTTTCCAATAACTCATCGCTAACATCCATCACTGCTATAGTTCTGAATTGAGCTCTAAATGAGACTTCGTGCAATTCAATCAATTGATCCAAGTCACGACGAGTCATGCTATCATTTGGTATTCCGTTAGGGAATTTCTCCTGAAGAAAATCACGTATGAACAGATCGACATAAACAGACATTTTTTCATCTCCCACTTTTAAATTCATCAAGTCTTGAAAACCTGAGTCTGTGGTGACCCATTCATGTAAGACAAATAGTTGAAGGACAGTGATCACCAGAGTGAAGACAAGCTCCAAACCAGTTGGATAACTATACTTGAAGCATTCCATGAAATTTTTCCAATTGTATGCAAATGATTTATCCAACTTGTTTGAATACCCAGCAAGAAGTGATCGAGAAATATCGATCTTTGGCATGGTACCATCTATTAAAAAAGAATAAAACCTTACAATGCACATCACCAACATGGGTAACACAATCAGATATAGGAATGCCGCTACTATCAAACCCAGATACCTCCCAACGTAATATTTAACGTTTCTGGCCACCAACTCTTTGAAAACTATCGCAGGATTGAGATTCTCTGGAGCGTCATCCGGCACTACTGGTTTGAATTTGTAAGGCGCTTTGCAAATATCACACTTCTTCTCTCGCTTCGAAGAATTAAGCCATTCTTTCAAACAATCTGAATGCACATATTTAACAGAACCGCGGCATAAACAAGGGTGGAAAAGTTCCCCTTCTTCTGCTCCACATCGACAGATACGGCAAGTTTCTTCTTCTCGTTCCTGATCCGCGGTTGTTGTTGACATCTCGGAATAAATGTTTGTAAACTGATGATCAGATTGAGAGACTGCCAATAGATGTGAAGATTCAACAAAATTGAAGAATTCAAATAAAGAGAGAAATGGCGCTAATTGAACAATATTGTTCTTAATGATTTGTTTTAATCAAAGGGTAATTTTTTTAATTTTTTCTCTTTTTGATTTTTTTCTCAACATTATCATCAGAGTACTCGAAGAGCAAATAGATACAAACCAAACAACTTATAGAATACTCTACTTTTACTCAAAAGATGCTAAGAAGAGAGCCCACGGCAATTAAGCTTACCCCTGAAGAGATAAAAGATACATTGGGAGGAAGAATTATCTCATCACAACCACAACAAGAGAAGAACAGAAAGGAGCAAAATACCACATCATCCGCGGGAAAGTCGCCAGCTCATGATGATAGCTCTTATGTTTCGGGGAATGGTGGACACTAGATGGTGGCAATGGCAGGTTTTCTTAAAACGACCACTACTCTGTTACGATCTGTTATGATCTATTCCGGGTTTATATTCCTCACTGCCTGCAGTCAATTGATATTCGCAGCTGTCTGTTAGTGCTATTTCGTGCTATCTCTTGCTGTTTCATTGCATACAAGACAGTGATGATGATGATTCTGATGAAGATGTTGTTGTTGCTGTTGTTGGTAGAATCGGTTTACACTCAAATGTCACTTAAGTACTGCTCCAGAGCTTGAATAGTGACACTGATTTTGGTAGTGTCTGTAGAACTCAAATTAATATAAGGCGCGTAGTAAAAATATCAATTACACGCGTTTCCTCCTTATTCAGATCATATACAAACGTATCTCTATATATAAATCAGCTTTACTCAATGCCTGCTGCCGTCAGAAGATCACAGAGGACCCACACTAGCAGTAGTACTGAAAAGTCTAGTCAGTACGTTAGTGACTTGAGCGATATCGATGTGGATGATGATCTGATATCTGAGCAAGGAGAACAACACAGTTCAGAAAGTGATGCAGATGAAGAGTATTTGGATACAGCCAGGGACAGAAAGAGGAAGGCAAAATCTAAGAGTGCTGCTAACAGAAACAAGAAACAAAAAGCTTTGAATAAGTCAAGAAGACAGCTTCCGTCATCTGTGGATGATATCGATGATTTTGTTGAAAACTACATATTTCAAGCGTTGAGTGATCCAGACATTTCAATCACTGAACTTGCTACAAATTGGATCGAACAGTATGAAACAAGCACAACTTTAGCTTTGAAAGACTTGATAAATTTCTTGCTCAGGTGTTGTGGTTGCTTGTTGCAGATAGAAGAACATGATGTACAAAATAACGAGTCCGCAGTTGACACTGTGGGAGAAATTCAACAACTATTCATTAAACAACAGTTTCATGAGTATCCGTTGCTTACCACAAACACGAGATGGAAAAACTTTCGTTCTAATGTAATTGAATTTTTCTCACTTGTGTTATCTGTGGCTAACGAAAAGGAGTTACTTTGTACTGCTACCGAGGGAGACGACCTTATGGAGAACCTATTAGTATGGTTGAGTGCAATATCGACTTCCAGCTTAAGACCATTGAGATACACTGCTACAGTGATATTACTAGAAATGGAAACTTCACTTTGCAACATTATGGCCCGGACTTGTTCGAGTTTGGAGAGGCAGCAACGACAGTTTGACGTTGAAACAAATAAGTTAAAAAATTTGACAGAGAAACTGCTGAAGGCCAAGTCTACTAAAGAGAAGTCAAAATTGAAAAAAGATATAGCGAACGTTGAAAGAAGATTGGAGCAAGTGACATCGAGTGTCAACTCCTATAAGAATCAGAGGTCTATTTTGGAGGAGTATTTGAAGGATATCACCAATACCACGTTTGCTCACAGATATCGTGATGTAGATCCTAAGATAAGGCAGGAGTGCATGACTGCATTAGGGCTGTGGATTGATCTTTACCCTGAACAGTTTTTTGAAACTTCTTATCTACGATATTTCGGTTGGAACTTGTCTGATAAAGACTCTGGTGTCAGATTGGAAGTTATTAAGTCCCTATTGAGACTTTACCGAAAATCTGTGATTGTACCAGGCTTCAGACAATTCACCGAGAGATTCAAAGGAAGGTTGATTGAGATGGCAATCTACGATTCTGATTATAATGTCAGAATCAATACAGTCTCGACTTTGTTAGAAGTGTCAAGAATAGGATTTCTTGACGAGGAAGAGGTCATGCAAATATCCTCTTTAGTGTTTTGTGACAAATTTAATAAGGTCAATCTTATTTGCACGACGGAAAACAAATATCATAGATTACAACATGAATTGATGAAATTGGTGAATATCACTGAAGTCGAAATGACCAAGGAGTTTGAAGAGAAGTGCAAAGAGGGCATTTTGAGTAGTTCAGATTTCTTTATTATTGACCTTTCAAAAATGTTGAGGCTCAAAAACTTGTGTGAGATCTTGCAGAACTCCTTCAAATATTTTCTAGAAAACTACTCGAAGCTTGAAAATGAGCTGAAAAGTGATTCAATTGACAAAATCATTGACTCTTTCAAATTTTTATACACATCACCCTCTTATTCGTGGCCTGATTTGATCGAGTTTTTGATCAAGTTTTTAGCTTTTGACTTGAGTGCAGTGGAATTGGTAGATGAGTCCATTAGATCCAAAATTGAGTTGTCATCATCGGATAAAGATATGTTGCTTTGTTTTGTTTGCGCGATCACCTCAATTCAACTTGGAAGTGGAGGTAAGTTCCACGCAGGTATTCTGAGATTGCAACCCTCAGCTAAGAATAAAGCGCTACTGGACAGCAGTTCAGCCATGAACGAACAAGATGTGACTGCTAATACATTGTTAAATTCTTTGCTAGGATTGTTCACCCTAGTGAAAAATACGAAATCTTCCTTGCAAGTATTCATAAAGATCTTTAACATCTTGTTCAAAAGTCCGCATGGTAATCAAGACTCTCAAAGATTTAAAATACTTGAAGACATCTTGAAGAAGCTTCTTTTATCTTTCAAGGAACTTGAATTGGAGCCAGGGAAGGATGATCAACTTTCTGATGAATTCGGTCAGTTTTTTTCAACAATATACCAACAGGGGACCGATGCTACCCTGGAACAAAGCATTCAGTTTCTGGTGGAATCATTGATGATAGAAATTGCTTCAGATTTGATGTTCACCTTGAAGCTGCATACAGACTTGGATCCTATCTCCAATGTCATGCCATTATTGAACAAGTTAAATATAATGGGAAGGTGCGTTGATATGACAGAATGCCTTGAGAAAAGAGATAAGGATACTGCTGGTGATGAAAACTCCATCATTGATTTCTTATGCAACAAATGTTTGCAAAACGAAGATTACAAGAGGGATGAGCTTACATCGATCCTTCTCATTTATAAATTTTTCAGCTGCTATATAACTCAAAAGCTTCATGAAACACTAGCCGATAAAAAAGGCTTGTTGCTAAGTGATACATTTGTGATCTCAGATAGTTTGAGGAATTTGGTTTCTATTTTCAACACTATCAGGGAACTTTCGATAGAACAAGGTGTTAAAAGGCAATTGAAAGTTGAATCATCAATTTTCTTGATTGACTATTTGGTTGCCCTTGTTGAGTTTAACAGAAGATTACAACTGATAGTAACCACTTTGGAAAGCGATGAGAAATTGGCAGACTTGAAAACTTTTTTCGAGATTTCAATTCCATTACATGTTGACCTGGAATTTAGAAGATCAATTTTGAGAACTTTTTTGGAGATGGAAAACAAACTCTCCAAGTTTTCCGATACCGAATTGGATAGAGATGAAGATGAGGACGTGAACTTTGAATTGATCGATGAAGATGATGAAGATAACAATCAACAAGACCAACAGAATCAACTGAGACGAAGAATTGAATGCGAGAACAATCTATGCAGATTTACTGTGGAATTGTTGTCCTTGGCAAATTTGAGATTATTGACAGCTAGCATGGTTAAAAGATTGTCCATGAATAAGGATCAGTTGAGTTCGGATTTATTCAGTAAGCTTTTTGAGCCAATACAGATGCACAACAATTCGCCCACAACGACTACTACTGCAGTAACAACTACAACAACTGGTTTGACCGAGGTACAGCAAGATGATGCTGATGATAGCATTGATACCCATGACAGCTGAGTATAGCATGTTTCATCTCTAATCGAATATTTGAGATGAACTTTTATTTATTTCCTAGCTATATCATTGTCGTAAATAATGTTTTTTATTTTCTTTTTAATCAATATAATTTCTTTTCCGATCTATGAATTGCACCCTAGTGGTTCCATGAGATAAAAAACATCAAACCAATTCCGACAAACATAGAAAGTAATTGACCAAGGAATTTCTTGAACTCACTACCTCTTGTCGTTGATTGACCCAATTCTAAAACTTCTGGTATGACACCAACTGTAGCGATATACAAAAACCCACCAGCGGTGAATGGTAAAGTCAAATCACCTATAGTTACAGTCGTGTTGAATATTCCAGTATAAGTATTGAGATTTTGAGCTAAAGTGGAAGAGACATCTTCACTGATTGAAGATTGAATAAGTATACCGATGAAGGCACCTAAAAATGCACCAACAGCAGTTATGAATTGTGAAAACATCAGTTGCCATTTGGTGAACCCACCTTGGATTAACAATGCAAAATCACCCATTTCATGTGGGAATTCATGGACAAAGACGGCAATTGTGGTTGTAGCTCCAACATTTCTGCTGATGTAAAAACTGGCAGCTATGGCTAATCCATCGGTGATGTTGTGAGTAAAGTCAGAGATCAAGTTGAGGTAAGCAGATGTCTTGATCGACAGGGATGGATTGGTAACAATTGGGGTGTCTTTGGATACAAATTCATCTTTTGAAGTTGATAATGATTTTTTGGAATCTCTGTTGCGTAAAGTGGATGAGGAGGATTCCTGATCTTTGTCATCAAATCCTGTGGCCTTTGAAGCATGAGAATGAGAGTGTGAATGTGAATTACCCCCCTCAGATTCTGAATCATGTTCCAATATTCTCAACAACTTGTCAATGATGAAAAATATTAAGAAACCTATAAAAATGAATAATCCCAAGATGATGTTTCTTCTCTCATCAACATAAACAAATGACAGTTTATGATGATCCACAGACTCACCGAAAAACGTTTCTGGAAGCAAATGCAAGAACACATCACCTAAGAGACCACCAGTGGCGAAACTGACCAAGTAAGTCAATTTGGAAAGGTCAATCGATGAAGGAACAAATGCTAAGATTAAATTCGGTGGCCCCGATATGTACGCAGTCGCGAGCAAGGCATTACCAGCCAGCCCAAAGGGAAATAGAACATCGAAGAAGCCCTCCATAAAAGATTGCTCGCCATCTTCATGACTGTGGGAATGTTTAATATGTTTGTTGATATCCTTGACAACTTGACAAGTGGCCAAGTCTCTCTCCATTTTAGGTAAATTGATAACCCCATTAGAGTGGAACAAGGGGGCAGATACTTCGGAGGAAAAATGTTCGGTTACTGCCACATCTTTACCATTCTTTTCTCCTGCATTGACAGTGAGAGCAAGGATTGGAAGTGCTGATAGAAGCTTTGTTGTCAATCTCATGATCTATATTTCGATATGGTGTTGATCCTTTGTATGTTGTTAAAACTAAATGAATTATTTTGTTTTTTTTTGTGTACTTCTGGGGTTTTTTGTGATTTGGATTTACTTTAACAGCTACAGACAAGGAATATATAGTTAGAGTACAGTAGACTTTCTACTTAAATCATTACCATTATCACCGCCTTTTTTGGCCCATTGAACCCCTCAAAAGGCACAACTTACTATTGAGTCATTGTTTTCTACTTTAATAAGCTTACTATTTTGTCTTAGCAGAAATTTGGTATTACTTTTGAGATCTCGTTCTCATTCGAACAACGACATTACACACATCAACAAGCAATTCACTGCACTGCTTTCCCATTACATGTCAACTCAGGAAGTCTCGTGTTTCACGTTTGAATGGTGAGTAACCTAATTTTCTAGAGTATTTCAAGCTGTACTTTTTATTAAAAAGGAGTTACAAACACTTAATTTGAGTCTCTGATCTTGAATTAAGAATTGAACCTCTTTATTTATTAAACAATCATACTCACGCAACCCTCGATGAAGGCCATATACCGAGACTGATCCTGTCATTGGAGAAGTAGTTGTAACTGGTGATTTTGATCAATGGTCAAAAACGATCAAGCTTGACCTCAAAAGGGATCAGGGAAAGTTCATCAAGACAGTGAAGTTTACCGATGTATCAGATCCAGATATCCACTTCAAAGTGAGTCTCAAAATTTTTATTTCATTTCCTCCGACATTAAAATACTAATCGTTGTTTTTGTCTCCCACAGTTCATTGTTGATGGAAATTGGTTGACTTCCCCACAATATAAGATCGACAACTCTCACCCATGTAACAACTTTATTGAGAAGGCTGAGCTTGAACCACTTGACGGACTAGCACCAACCGCAAGTGAGAGTGATACTGTCGATAGTGAGTTTACAACTATATCTGAAAATAGCCAGAGTTCTCCACCTGTTATTGTGGAGCGCTTGGAAAACCCTGATGATGTCTCCATCACCAATTCTGAAGCCACATTAACAAACAGTTTGGCTCCAGGACAAGCCACTTCATTGAGCTCAACTAATGGTAGTCCCAGATCTGGTCGATCCCGAGGCTCTGCCAATATATTAACGAGGTTCAAGAAACTCTTTAACCAAAACTGAGGTGAATTTTACTGAGAAATGAGCTGGTCCTCTTTCAAGCAATTCAATTCATTCTTGCCAGTTATTTTATTTTTTATTGAAGAGGTAACTCCTTTCATTTTGGCCTATTTTTTATTTCATTGGAGTCGTCAAAATGGCAACACATAACTACTGTGTGCCTAGTGTTTTTTTTACAACTGATACATCTCACGAACGCGTTTGAATCGTGATCTGACGTGTTACCTGTTTACTTATATCTTTAATTTATTCATTTACTTCAGCCTATGCTACAATTCCGTTACAAATTAAATCAGCTCCTTCCCAATGCTCTTCAATTAAAAATATGCGTGTTCGGCATCGTCTAATTTAAACAAGAAACGTGATATGTATGTTGAGAGAGCTTCTTTAGTATTGGTTCTGTAAAAGTCATTCCTTTTCTTTCAACCACTCTTGAAATTCTAGCCTTCTCAGTGTTATATCAATAAACGACGGATTACTTTCTATCTCATCGAAAATCCCACAATCAAACTTCTCATCATTGACAATAGCTTGATTCATATAAATGTTTTTGAAATTCAACTTCTCCAAATTAGAAACCTCTCCAGTGATGAGGTTGATCCCCTGGTCAGTGTTATAAACTATGCTATTTATGATAGTGTACATTAACAAGATGACTGATATGACCAACTCGACATATATATCTGTGGGTACTTTGAAAACGGAAGCTGTTTGTTTGGAATACTGCTTGAGCTCGTATGTTGAGACCGACGAATGAATCAACATTAGCAAGCCTATAAATCTGAGAATAGTGATTTTGACAGACATTGTGATAACGTGTGATAGCAGTGATGATAGTAGAGTGATCTATCTGTTTACTAATTTTTTTTTTTTTCAATTTTTTATCGTCGTCTAAATGATAGAAGATGGTCAAAAATCTATTTGGTCAATAATTTTAGCTCTTGAAAAGGACGTAAATTTGAAAAAGGACATCATGGACCATTGAGTAATTTTATCAAAGAACTGTCATACCATCAGCAGCTACTAAAACCGAATGGGCCTTCTTCTGCCAATAAACTTTCTAGGCAGCCCCAATATTCATGAACGGGCAGTAATTTACAGATGACTGATGAAGATGGATACTCAAGTGATAAGGATTTCTCTGTGTTTGGCTCAAAAATTCAAACAAAGAATTGAGGCGTCTACCAGATCAAGGGACTTCGGATTATTATACAGATTGAATTTGACTCAAAGACAGGGTTGACTGATCAGAAGTCTAGGGGTGGCCACGATGATAGTATCAACATTTGTCAAGATTAACCTCACCGATATAATCCTATTGTTAGATTTGTTCAGCTCAGAAATATCAAGTTAAGATGAAATAAGCAGGCTTCAAAATAAGCACCGTTTCAAGGATGGAAAGTTTGAATCATGATGGCCACCGCTGAATCTTGGGCTGCAAATAGGTTTTGTTCAATTGTTACATTATTATGTTGGTGAGTTGTTAGGTGTAGAATTGAAGTTGTTTCTCTAGGTATTTATACACAGTGTCTAGAGAGGTAGATTGATGACTTGCTTAATGAACCTACGGACCCTCCTACCCATTTTGTTTACGCAACTCTTTTGAAACTACTACAAATGCTCTGCATTTATAGGGCAGGCATACACCTACACAATACACATCCCTACAACTATACAGCGACACTAGCGCCTACGTTTGAGCTTCTCAAGCTCTAACGATAGACAGAAGACCATATGTTTCCTTGGTACTCGACAAAAATGTTTATTACTAGCTGCCTGAAGTGATACTTTTTTTAACCACCGCCACCAACGTTGAACCGACATCACTCATTTTTATCACAGCTGAGTATATAAAACTCATCTTCTCAGCCGTCCGTTATTTTGTGGTATCTGTTTCAATTACAACTTATCTGAGTTATTGCTTCTAAAATCTGTGAATAACTACATACTATACTATATGCCTACATACTATGCATTCGAGTATTTTACAGCTACATACTATATGTATCTACATACTACATACCTACAACCTACACACTACATACCTACATACTACACACTACATACCTACATACCTACATACTACACACTATATACCTACATACTATATACCTACATACTAAATACCTACATTCTATATACCTACAACCTATATACCTATACACTATATACCTACACACTATATCCCTACACACTATATCCCTACACACTATACAACTATGTAGTCATATTTAAATACATAACATATGGAAGTGCTGTGAGTTGAAGACGGGGGGTTAATCCAAAAGTAATGAAACCAGATCGAGAACCCAAGCTAATGAATTGTGATATCGCTGATCAGAGTGGATGTGGGCATCTTGATATTATTGATAATGTATAATAGGGCGCCCTTCAAATGAGTTGATGTAAGAGAGGTGATGTAAGCTGAGATGGGAATGAACACATTGATGACAGTATGTATTCAATTATAAACCACGTGGATGAGGAGAGTGTTTTGCATTTCTTGCGTGTTCCAAATTTAACGTGATAGACCCATAGGAATGATATTGATGTGACATTCAGTTCTTGAAACATTCTTTGTTTAATACTCATGCAGGAGTGAATGTACCGAAAACTCTGAGTAATTTAATATGGCTTATAAGCTGTCGATATACATGTTGAAATCAAGTATGGCTGAGTTGAATATATTTGTAAATCTTTTTGAAATCTCACGTAGCTAACCGCTCAACTGTAATGTGATTGTTGTGGTGCTTGAAACTTGTATGCCTGAGTATCAAAATGGTCCATGTGAATGAAAGCATGTTTGACCACTAAACTATGAGCTCGAGAAATGATAGGAGAATTTCTTGGCTGATAAATATACTATTAGTATTTCAGCTGAGTTGAGGGGGGCTTGATGGCGGTTCACTGCCCTTTGTGTTGGTAACTTGCATTTAATATATTGAACTTCTCTGTCTAAAATGAGTGATGAGAATATAAAAGGACTTATAAATTGGTTTTCAGCTTTTCTTATATTTGAGCACTTTCAAAAACAACCACAAAACCACAAAACGTAAACAAAAGGAAGAAAAACCACAAAGATGGAAAACCTTATTTGATCGATTATCCTGTTTTTTCTTTTTCTTTCGCTTTCAACCAGCCACTTTAATATATTGGTTGGGAATTCAGTTTTGTGCAATTTGTCTTATCTACTTTATTTTCAGGAGTTGTTTGATCAAGTTTTCCACTCTCACCTCTTTGGGAACAGGAGCTGATAAGTCTTCGCTATTAAAAGCTCAGTTCACATAGTAAAAGATCTGATTTTTTCTAAATGTTTAAAGGTCTATTTTCATTTTTACATAGTAAATTGTAGGAGCAGTTATTTCCCAAGTAGGATTCAATTTGTCACATGCGTATTTACAAATCCATTAATCCATTCACAAACATAAGGGTGTAATCAAAAATGCGGAGCTACTGTGATCTTTATTGCTCAAACTTTTTTCACATATTTGCAAAATCCCTATCTCAAGGTTAGCGCTGATGAGAAGCCCCACTTTTTTTTCACAAGATGTTTGTTTTTGGCAAATTGCAATGCCACAAAAGTAAAAAAAATTAGCCGCCAATACGATCAGTCTCACTATTGAAGTCGGTTCTAAAAATCGCACTGTATCAGTTACAAAACTTTATTCATTCTACTAAATAAAAAATCTTTAGCATATGCAATTTCTAAGAAAACTATATTACCCGGCACATACCCAGCTTGGTGAACGCGCGTAAATTGTAAAACATGTAGAGATGGTAAGAGTTCATCAAAGTGGAAGGGGGTTCTCATGAGACCCATTCATTATGTCTAAGGTATTTTGATGTATCATGGTATACAAACTTATAATGTAAAGTAAGCGCCTATTGCTAAATGTAATTTGAAGTAATTTGAGCACCAGATACTAAAGCGTGATTCATGTATTCAACATGCTCAAGCAAAACCCCCTATCACATGCTTGAAATGAAATTAATCATTGCAAGATGCTGTGGTTCGATTTGCCAAGCATTCGCTTATCAGCATATGGCTTTTGTGTAACCTGTTCAATTGAATACTCCACTTTCCAGTATGCTGCGCTATTTCTAAAACACAAATGACTCAAAAGCAAAAAAAGAAAAACGTCCCAAAAGCGAAAAAAACATTTAACCGCCAATGGGCATATTTAACCGCCAATGGGCATATTTAATCACAAAGCATCAAGACACCAGTTTACACCAGTTTGTGTAACTTAATCAGAAGCATGTGATTGGCGAGTGAACAGTGCTATCTGGTGTAGTAGTTCTACTCACGTGCAACGCTTTGACCAACACGATATCGGTAAATATCCACTAGATCAAATTTTCTTCGCATTGTAGCACTCACCAATTGGTCTCAGTTGAAGTAGTATGTTCTTAAATTGATATAACGATAAAGAGAATTGTGCTAAATCATTTGATACCATTTTTCAAATCTGCATCAATATGGACATATTTGATTCGAATTTTGCCATAATTGAATAAATCAAATTCAATGAGAAGCCACATCAAGATGAATCAAACCTGGTTTCATCAGCAGCGTTTAAATTCAAATATGGTTTTTTTTGATGAGGATAGCTCGTTGATCCCAAGTACAGTTTTGGTGGGGTGATTGGGCACTTTTCTCCTTCCCTGTTTGTCGTGAATGTTTCTAATCGTACTCACATCAGTTACTCGGTAAACGATTAATGGACCAAAGAGAATCATTGTTACGGTCCGTGAGCTTATCTATAAGGTTCAATTGATGTTCTACTATATATGTATATATAAATTTCTATAAAATCCCCTCACTATACATTTGTTCAATCTCATCCAGGAAGAATTTTTTAGCTTGAGGCCGCTTTATCTTTAAAGTAGGGGTGACAACGTCATCTTCAACTCTAAAAGTGTCAACTCCAATTTTCAAGTTTTTGATTTTCTCAAATCCAAACAAGCCTGTATTGGAGATTGATTTGTTGCAATAATCTAAAACCAATTTACGAAGCAGTTTATCATTTAAGTTGACATCATCGATGGATCCCATATTTGTGTACTTTGGATCCTTTTTCAAAAATGACACAAATATTCTTGGATCAACGTTTATGATACCGACTAAGTAACTCTGGAATGAGTCACCATAGACAAATAACTGATTCAAGAATGTCACATTTGATAAATAGATGTTTTCAATTTTTTCAGAGGCAACGTATTCTCCTTGTGATAATTTGAAGAAATTTTTAGCTCTATCAACAATGACGAGCTTGTTGCCAGACTTTGTCAATTGTGCAACGTCACCTGTGGCAAACCAACCATCTTCGTCTTTAGCTTCTCTAGTGAGCTTCTCGTCACCGAAGTAGTGGTCGAATATTTGAGGTCCTCTTACCATGAGTTCGCCACTCAAATTTTTCTCATAGGAGTAATCCATATGAGGTAAGTCGCGTAATCTGAATTCGGTGGTGACACAAATTGGACCACATGAGTTTGGATGTGGATCCTTTGGAACTGTTATTGAAATTGCAGCGAATGATTCTGTAAGTCCATATCCTTGATAGAATCCACAATTTAAGACAGCTTTCAAAAACACTATAGTTTGCTCAGATAAAGGTGCCGAACCACTGATTAGAAAGCTCAAATTCTTGAACCCTAACAGGTCCTTTATCTTGTTGATAATGACTTTGTTGAAAATTTTGCACATCAAGGAGTTATCATTTTGTTTCTCAACGGCATGAATTTTATAATTGATAGCAATATCGACTAATTTTCTTTTGAACCAAGACCCTAATTTGACTTTTTCCTTTATTCCTGCTTCAATTCTATTATACAATCTTGGAACAGCACACATATGAGTTGGTTGTAATACTTTTATGTCATCGAGAAAAGTGATGACTTTGGCAGGATCATGAGGGAATGCGACAGAACCTCCTCTTGATAATTCGAAAAGAACTTTGAATCTCTCTAAAACATGGGCCAATGGTAAGAAAGCCATGCTGCAAGGTATTTCTGGTGGATCAATATGACAAAAACATACTGTTATACCAGCCACCGCACTTTCATGAGTTAAACAACAACCTTTTGGTAATGATGTAGTACCTGATGTGAATGAGACTGTATATATGTCGGTAGGCTTTGGCGGTTTTAAATTTGCAGGGAATCTCTTTCCAAATGATAGAATCTGATCAAAATCGTAAATTTTGACACCTTTTTCTTTGGCATGATTGATGAGATCATCATCAGATTCTGTGATTGAATCCATTGAAATCAAAAACTTCAAAGTGGTTAAAGAATTTTTGAAGTTTTTCAATGACAAGACAGTTTCAATTTTGTCTTTCGAAAGAACGATGATGGGAGACTTGGTCACATTCAAGATATGAGTTGATGATTCTGGGCCTAAGGTATCATATAGAGCAACGTTTGGGATGCTAAAAGCGTGACACGTCAAATCAGTGATAATCCACTCAAATCTATTGGAGCTGTACATAGTTAAAATAAAATCTTGTGGATCGACATCTGGGAATTCTTCAATGACTTTCAATAAACCACTTCCAAATTGATCTCGCAAAGTTTGAACATCTTCGTAATTGGTAAAGGTGTAATGATTGTCCAAGATCCCGTTGGGGGATAAACGTCTCCCCAAACATTGTCTCTTTGGATAAACAGACACAGCGTGCTCAAAGTAATCGAAGACAGTGACTAAGTCTGGATGTACAGTTTTGAGTAAACCTTTTCCAGCGTTATATGTGTTTCTGAAAACAGGAGAAAAACCAGGCTCTTGCGAGTTAGGCACAGCACTAGATGAATTTGTTTTCTCGAATGGTAATGGGAATTGAGAAAGAGCCTGGTCGAGGTTGACTGATTTATCGTAAACTGAAAATGACATCTTTATTATATGATAATGACTGAATAACAATTGATTATGTTTTAACCAAATGTTTGAAAATGGATAAAAACACAGACATAGTTCAACGTGTGAATAAAATATTTGCATGTAAATGAATAATTAACTTCGGAAATAAAAACCCTTTTTTTTTATTGTTGATATCCCGTGCACGGCAATTGCATGTGATTTTTTATCTCTTCTTTAACAACAGTCACGTGACTTAACTTGGGCGAACGCCTAAATTGTAGCAGCAGATGGTGATTATTTCAACGGCACTTGATTCACGATCACTGCTACCACTACAATGAGGTGTCTCTAAAGGTAATGTAATTATTTTAAAAATGTGAAACCACAATCAATTGTCACAAATGTGGTTTGACATTATCTTAGATAAAAGCATATCGTGGTGATGAAACTGCATTTCAATTGATTGAGAATTGAAGGCAATGAAAATAAAAAGCACAGCAATTCACAAAGATGAAGTTTCTTAACGAAGGGAATATGGGAGAGAGATCAAACACTTACAAGAGTTTTTTGCGGTATTTAAATTTAAAAGAAATAAATATGAAGCTTAAAATTAACCTATATAATAGATAGCGGTAAATACAAAAAACAATCATTAGAAAACTTTCTCACTTTGTTGAAACATTGATTGCACTATAAGCTTTGATAAAGCGGCATGCATAGATGTATATCAGTAAAACTTTCGTATTCTTTCACTAACTCAAATGTGGGTGTCTCCTACTTTAAAGAAGGCACATGAACTAGTAAAAATGAAGAGGAAGAAAGAAAGTAAAAATAAAGGCAAGACAAACCCGGCAATATGCCAACGGAGTCGGATTCTATGGAAAGATAGGAACTATCTAAATGCTGTTGTTGATTAGAGACATATTCTATAGTAGACAATAGATTTTGGTTGCTCAAATCCTCTTGTCTATTTTAAAACCTCTTCTCACCAGTTCTCTTGTCTAGTTTTAAACCACTTCTCACAATATTTCTGGAATTTCAATTGTGATTTCCTCTCCCTTTGACTTTGCCATAAAAAAGCCAGTAATTTTGCCCTGGCATACTCGGTATTTGACTGAATGATATGATAATCCAGCTCGATCAAGCGGGCCTGGATCGGTGTTGGCTGAACTTCTGGTGGATCTGGCGGGATTACGATATAAAATAGGGTTTGCAGTTATCTGTACCTATCGATCGTCGACATCTCTTCTGCTATCCGAAAACCGCTTTTTGAATGTATAAGTATCACATAATTGTAATCGCTCAAAAATCCCTTGGTCACACAGGCAAGCACCATCTCTGTACCTAATTTCATGATAGCATTATGAAATGTGGATATTAAAGCTCTTGCGGTAGGTTTAGTTATATCACCGTCGTTGATGACATTGGTTACGATCCCATTGGCATCATATTCCAACTCAATATTGTCGTATACATTTCCAAGAAATTCTGTTGGCACATTGTTGATGATGTCGTGAGCATGTTTAAGGCCACTCAGTGGTCTCTCTAACTCCCCAATGGCTAGCGGAAGTATCAAGGTCTCTGGATTCTTTTCAAGTGCAATACAAAGAGAATAACCAGCGACGACATTCAAGCCTACATATCTTAGCCTTGGCTGAAAGTATGATACAGTCACGAGCTCATCCTTCTTCACTGGCTTGTTTCCATTGGTACGTTTGTCTGCAGAGACAATATCACCCAACATTCTAACAAACTTTCCATAGTTATCGACTAATCCTTTAGCTTTATTATTTGTGTCAAACAAGGTAGAAGCATTAGATTTCAATATATCCGTGATCTGTGACATTATATTACAGCGGAAGTGAAATTCAACATCTATTGGCCGTGCGAGATATCTGGGTAGATTCAGCATACGCCCTTCTCTAAATTTCACTTTTGAAAATCTTATCTCTCTTTCAGACCGCTTCCAAGCAGTCACAGCTGCTTTCCCATACCTCATATAAAACTTTTCATCGCTCATAGCACCTGACCTCATAGAGACCATGAAGTTTTCCCTCGTCCGCACTGACCTTACAGGAACTTTGAGGTTCCATTTTTTGATTCGAAATTCCTTGGATGTAGTTCTTTCTAGCCAATTATAATCACCAGCTCTAGAAAACTTGCTAAGAGCCGTATGGCTAGGGATTTGCACATACTTCTGTTCGTCAACTGTATATGTCATAGTTCCATCAGGTATAGGAGCCTTGAGATAGAACAGTGGAATCTGACTCGATAGTGTATTTAGTGCTGCCAGTAGTAGTGGCAGTCGACCCCAATCTTGGCGCATCAGGGGAAGCACCAAATTGAAAAATTGGAA